>JADMLD010001681.1:0-43666 GCA_017589585.1 Phylloscopus whistleri
CAGCGCGCGCTCTGATTGGCTGAGAGGCGTCAGCTCCACACACGGCGGGATGGACACGGGGTGGGGACTGGGATGGACTGGATGGACTGGGATGGACTGGGATGGACCGGGAGAGCCACGGGGGTCACTGGGAGGAACAGGAGGCCCGGGGATGGGCCCAAGGAGGGCTGAGGGGATTCACAGGGAGGTTTGGAGGGGCTCCAGGGTCATTGCCAGGGCAGGGCCCGAGGGGACGCGCTCTGCCCCACGCTCAGCTCTGCGCTCCACCAGGAACGGGGTGGACAACTCGGAGCTGTGCCGGCAGTGCCTGTCCACCGCAGCCCGTCTGTGCTCCCTCCATGCCGGGTCGCTGCTCCAGGACCTGGCAGCTTCTCCCCAGAGGAGGTGTCCCCCCCGTACAGCCCCACATCGCTGCCCGAGTGCAGGAGCTGCTCCGGTTGGAGATGTTCCTCTCCACGAACCTCACCCGCTCGGTGCCCTTAATGAAGTGACAGCCGGACTGAACCATCTCCTGGAGCAGCCCCGTGTGTGCAGGACTGTCCTGGTTTAGGGCAAATTTGGGAGGAAACCTCCAAAGGGGTTCCCCTGGAAAGCAAACCCAAACGGCCCCTCCCCCCAGCCAGTCCGGGAAAAAAGAACTTCCTCAGGAAAAGTGAAAAAAAAAAAACAGTGAAAAAAACTATTTATTTAACAAACAAGGTGCCCACAACCACCAAAAAAAAAAAAAAAAAATGAAACAGTAAAACCTCTGGCCGCTCCGAAGAGAGATGGAAAACTGAGAAAGTCCTTGCCCTGGGTGGTCTTTCATTAAAAATTCCTTTTATTGATATTAGACTTAGGAAAAATATGGCATCATTTGAATCCTCCCTTATATGAATGGGGAAGTGAAAGGAAAAGTGAGTTCATCCAGGTTTATAGCTATGGGTGATACAAATGGTGACATTGCCAGAAAATGACAACAAAAGCAGGAATCCAAGAGCAAAGAAAAAAATCATAAGCATCACCTAAATATTGAACTCCAATATCAGCTGGTGTTGATCATATTCCAAGAGCTGAGTTAAACACATCGAGAATGCCAGGAGGAGAATCCGGGAACGGTTTGGGTCGGAAGGGACCTTCCAGCCCATCCAGTGCCAGCCCTGCCGTGGCAGGGACACCTCCCCCTGCCCCGGGCCGCTCCGAGCCCCGTCCGGCCGTGGCCAAAGGCAGCAGCCCGGCAGAAACCCGCTGGCCCGGCTGCGGCTGGGAGCTCCTCTGACACCGGGATGAGGGCAGATTCCATCAGTTCCAGGGAATTCCAGAGAATCCCCAAGCATCCCCCGGTGTGACACGGACAGAGACCCCTCAGCCCCGATCGTTCCCCGCCAGGAGAGGCTGAAGAACCCCCCGGAGTGCCCCGGGAGGAGGGGGACGGAGACAACCCCGGGCCCTCCGTGCTCCCGGCCCCGGCTGAGGGCCCGGGGGTCTCGGTGCTCCTCTGCCATGGCCAGGGCGGGGCTTTGGGATTTGTTGGCGTCTTTGATGGGCAAGCAAAGATCCGTCCCAGCATTTGATGGGGTTTTTGCCAATTTTATTTTGTCCTTCCCTTTGGCAGGCCGGGGCGATGGCCTCGTCCCTCCGATTTGGGGGGGCCGGCGCGGTCCCTCGTGTCCCCGGCGGATGCTCGGGCCGGTGTCCGTCGGTCCGTAGCCCCGGGGGATGCTCCGGCCGGTGTCCGTCCCGCCCCCTCCACCTCCTGCGGCGCCGCTCGGGGCAGGGGGAGGTGTCCCTGCCGCGGCAGGGCTGGCACGGGATGCACTGAAGGTCCCTTCCAAGCCGAAGCGTTCCCGGACTCTCACCCTGGGGAGCCCCAGCAGACCGGGACACAGCCCCCGGCTGCAGGGAATCCGTCTGGGCAGGGAATGGCCCGAGGGACAAGGACCGGGGTGGCCCCGTCCCGCACGGCCCTCAGCGTTTATTCCACACCCCGGGTGCGGCTCCCGGGAGAGGCACACGCCATCGGATCCCGCGGGTCAGGCCAGGAAAAGAGGCACGGCACCGAGAAATCTCTGCCCGGCTGCCACAACACCCCCGGGCCCTTGGAAACAGCTCCCACCAGCCCGGTGCCAGCGTGGAAAATCCCCCCTCCCCCAGTCCTCTCCTGGTCCGGGGGCCACCGAGACCCCCCCGGGGACCTGTCCTGGCTGGGAACGTCCTGCAAAGCCGCAGGGCTGGACTCGGCTCTCCCGGATCCCGGCGAGGAGGGCGCTGCCACCCCGAGTCCCCGGGCTCCCCTGATCCAACCTCCCCCTCTGCTGACCCCTCTGTGGAGGGCAGTTCCTAAATAAAGGTTGGATTCAAGCGGGCTGCGGGCACAATTACAGCACGTTTGACTCAGCTCTTGAAATGTGATCAACACCAGCTGATCTGGGAGTTAAAGATTTAGGTGATGAGTATGATTACTTTTTTCTTTTGGATTCCTGCTTTTGTTGTCATTTCTGGCAATGTCACCATTGGTGTCCCCCATACCTATAAACCTGGATGAACTCACTTTGCCTTTCATTTCCCCATTAAACAGGGGAGGATTAAAATGATGCTAAATCTTTCCTAAGTCTATACTCGATAAAGGAATATTGAATGAAAGACAAAGCAGGTGCAGAGAATAAAGTGTCATTGATGTCACCTGCACAGCTCCCGCCAAGGGGCACCGTGTGGGTGGGTGAGAGGCTGGACATGACCCCCAAGGTGGCCTGGGCTGAGCCCCAGCGTGGGCAGCAGCAGCTCCGGGGGAGTTCCTGGCCCTGGGCCCCGCTCAGGTGAGACCCCACCGGCAGAGCCGGGAGCCCCCCTGCAGTATGGGGAGCTGCTGGGGCGAGCCCAGAGGAACTGGAGCCACTGCGGAGGAGGGCTGGGAGAGCTGGGAATGTTCACCTGGGGAAGGGAAGGGTGCAGGGAGAGCTGCGAGCCCCTTGCAGGGCGTGAAGGGGCTCCAGGAGCTGCAGAGGGACCGGGAGCACCGGCGCTGCTCCCAAAATCGTGGGGCGGCCCCGGCCCCTCCCCCCCCCCCGCCCTCGCACCTGCCCCTCCCCCAACGCCGGACCCCAGCCCCGCCCCTTTTCGAACCCTCCGCCTCCCGCCCAATCAGATCGCTCGGCCGCGTTCTGGCCACGCCCCCTCGTGTGCTCACGGTGTGGAACGCCGCTGGCTCCGCCCCCCCCGGCCGTTCCTCGGCTCCCATTGGCTGTCGCCAGGGGCAGCGGGGCTCACAGCGGCTGCGGAAAGCGGCGGCGGCGGAACGGAGCGGGCGGGAAAAGCGCAGTTCGGCTGAGCCCTGCGCGGCCCCTCTCTGCTCCCCTCTGCTCTCTGCTGAGCTCTGTACACCTCCCTTCCGCTCCTCTCTCCTCCGCTGAGCCCTGCGCACCTCCTCTCTGCCCCTCTTTGCTCAGCTCCTCTGTTCTGCTCTGTGCTGCTCCACTCCTGTCCTGTCCTGTTCCCCTCCTCTCTGCTTTGTTGTTCGCTCCTCCTCTCGTCCTCTCGTCCTCTCCTCCTCTCCTCGAGCTGCTCCGCTTCGCTCCTGTCCTGTCCTCTTTGCTCTTCTCACCTCCACTCAGCTCCTCTGTTCTGCTCTGCACAGCTTCTGTCCTGTCCACTCCTTTCCACTCCTCTCCGCTCAGCTCTTCTGTTCCACTCTGCGCTGCTCCTCTTTGCTGCTGTCCTGTCCTCTCCTGTCCTGTCCTCTCCTGTCCTGTCTTGTCCTCTCCTCTCCTGTCCTCTTTGCTCTTCTCAACTCCGCTCAGCTCCTCCATTCTGCTCTGCGCAGCTTCTGTCCTGTCCGCTCCTTTCCACTCTTCTCCGCTCAGTTCTTCCGTTCCACTCTGCGCTGCTCTGCTTCGCTCCTGTCCTGTCCTGTCCTCTCCTCCGTTCTGCTCTGCGCAGCTTCTCTCCTGTCCTCTTCTCTCCACTGAGCTCTGCACAGCTTCTGTCCTCTCCGCTCTTCTCCTCTCCACTCTGTGCTGCTGTTCCTCTCCTCTCCTCTCCTCTCCTCTCCTCTCCTCTCCTCTCCTCTCCTCTCCTCTCCTCTCCTCTCCTCTCCTCTCCTCTCCTCTCCTCTCCTCTCCTCTCCTCTCCTCTCCTCTCCTCTCCTCTCCTCTCCTCTCCTCTCCTCTCCTCTCCTCTCCTCCCCTCTCCTCCCCTCTCCTCTCTCCTTTGCTCTGCTCAGCTTCTCTCCGCTCTGTGCAGCTCCTGTCAGCTCCTGTCCGCTCCTCTCCTCTTTGCTCTGTGCAGCTCCAGTCCTCTCCGCTCCTTTCCTCTTCTCTCAACTCCTCGGTTCCGCTCTGAGCTGCTCCGCTTCGCTCCTGTCCTGTCCTCTTTGCTCTTCTCTCCTCCGCTCAGCTCCTCCATTCTGCTCTGCGCAGCTTCTGTCCTGTCCGCTCCTTTCTGCTCTTCTCAGCTCAGCTCTTCCGTGTCAGTCTGCGCTGCTCCGCTTCGCTCCTGTCCTATCCTGTCCTCTCCCCTTTGCTCTGCTCAACTCCTCTCCACTCTGCGCAGTTCCTGTCAGATCCTGTCCTCTCCGCTCCTTTCATGTCTGCTCAACTCTTCGGTTCTGCTCTGCACTGCTCCGCTTCGCTGCTCTCCTCTCCTGTCCTGTCCTGTCCTGTCTTCTTTGCTCTTCTCACCTCCGCTCAGCTCCTCCGTTCTGCTCTGCGCAGCTTCTGTCCTGTGCACTCCTTTCTGCTCTTCTCCACTCAGCTCTTCTGTTGCACTCTGCGCAGCTCCGCTTCACTCCTGTCTTCTCCTGTCCTGTCATCTCCTGTCCTGTCCTGTCCTCTCCTCTCCTGTCCTCTCTCCTTTGCTCTGTGCAGCTCCTGTCCTGTCCTCTCCTCTGTGACGCTCTGCACTGCTCTGCTTTGCTGCTGTCCTTTATTGTCCTCTCTTCTCCTCTCCTGACCTGTCCTCTCCAGTCCTTTCCTCTCCACTCCTCTCTCTCCTCTCTGCAGCTCTTGCTGGCTCAGAATCAGAGCTTCGGTCTCTATATGTTAATTTTCAATTTGGCTTGGATGAGCACCAAGTGCGCTGCTTCTAATCTACTTTTTACTATTTCATTTATTTTATTTAATATACATGGTACAAATGTTAATCCCAGAACTGGCAAGATTACTGGTCCTGCAATGGTTGATAACAGTGTAGGTAGCCAGGGGGAGTGATTAAACCAGGACTCATACGAACTCTGTTGAGCTTCTCGTTCTTGTTTCCTCTTTTCTAGGCCTTCTCTGAGTTTAGCCATGGTATCTCTTAGCACTCCAGTATGATCTGCATAAACACAACATTGTTCTCCCAAGGCAGCACACAGCCCCGCCGTTGAAGAAACATGAGATCTAACCCTCTTCGGTTTTGCAGGACTACTTCTGACAGTGATCGGACTGATTTCTCTAAAGCACTAATTGATTCTTCTATCCGAGCTAAATCTTCATCTACAGCTATTCTTAATGATTGGAATTTTTGATTTTGCTGAACTAGTGAAGTTATTCCTGTCCCTGCTCTTGCAGCTCCTACAGCTATCAAGGTAGCGACTGTTAGGGCAGTGAGAGTGATAGGTTCTCATTTCTGCAAATGATGGGAATTTACGTGATCATACATGAAATTTTCGGAGTGGTATATTATTCTAGGGATAATAGTCACTTGTACCCAGTATTCTTCACTCTCATTGAATAGTTTAAGGGATAGACAAGGGGTGACTCCTGTCTTGGAACAAATCCATTTGGTATTACTGTCTGGTACTAGCCAGTCTGCAGGTGGTTTTTCTTTCAGGGAGGTTATTATTCCGCACAGGTGTTTTCTACCTGGGGGCACATTACCTATACACCTTCCTTTCCCAGATACGTATTGCATTGTTATCCCTTGTTTCTTCTCTTTCCATAGGCACTGGGATGGGTTTGATCCATTAATTCGTCTTATTCTCGAACAGACCCCTACTGATTCATAAAAAGGTGGTTTGACATCGTAACATAACCAACAATGTTGGGTCAAGTTTGGGTTAGTAGAGTTCAAAACTTGATGTGTGGTATTTAAGAGTTTCCACAATGGGTCATTTTTTATACTTGAACTTGGATTAAGTTCTGTTGTATCGGTAATATTCAAGACTGGGGCCTCTGTTATGTGCGGAACTCCTGGATCTCTCAGATGTCTAATAACTGGGTTGGGACCAACTGCTTGTGGTTCAGGTGTTACCACTTCTTTCTTGATAAGGAACAATCCGCCTCTATTAGTACCAGACTTCCAGAACCTCATGCTCCATGTTTTTCCAGTTATTCAGCCGGGATCCATAGGCTTAGATATGTTCACATATATGAATTTACAATTTACTTTGCCTAGTAGGATGCCACGCCGGGGGCCCAGCTGAATGCCACCATATGAATCCTTTTCAGGTGGATTACATCCCCATGGTCCCCACCCTACTTTGAGGAACTTATCAGGGCCCGCTCCCGGGTTCCAGTCAGCTGCAATAGTTTCACATCCCCAATATGCACAGTAATACTGTCCTGGACTATTGCAATATCCTTTTCCAGGATTCGAACTTGCACAGATGTAGAATCCCTTCAGATTCGGACAGGGTTCTATGGGCACTATTTGACACAGAGTGGGCGTAAAACTAGGGCCTCTGGGAGTAGTAATTGTCTGAATCACCTGCTGGTCTTCCCCCCCAACTAGAGACCATTTAAATGGTTGGTGTTCATACTGATCAATTTCCGTCATTACTAAATCACAGAACATTACAAATACCATAAGTCTTAAAGCATGCCGCGAAGGGTGGGAGTCCTTCTGTCTACATATTACTCTTAAATTTTCTTTTGATCTCAGGGGTTTGCCAGAGCTCTTGCCTGTGGAGTCATAGGTGCCTTTTTCTAGTGATACGAGGCAGCTTTTCCAGCATTTTTGCACAGTCCCATTCATGGGACTTTGTTTTCCACACTTTCTTACCCTTCTGCCTCGCCCATCGACTTGTTTGCTTCGAGCCACGGGGGTACCATCTTCTCGGCAGCAAGAGTATTCTTCAGGAGCATTAATGCTGTTGTTTTGTTTTGTTTTGTTTTGTTTTGTTTTGTTTTGTTTTGTTTTGTTTTGTTTTGTTTTGTTTTGGGGTTTTTTTTGTCACTTGCCTCTGCTTATAAGATTCCCAATTTTTATCTTTTCACTAAAGGTATATCGCACCTGACTCTTTTCAGAGCTCTATGGCAACACCCCTTTATAATTTCTGCTACGAATGGGATTGGTTTGTTGGAATGATAAAAATAATATTCAGGCCAAATTCCATATACAAATACCTCTCACCATTCATTGTGAACCTTCTTTAATTTCTCTTCCTAATACTTTAAAGTCTAAGGCAAATTTCGAGATTTCTCTTTCTTGTTTCCAACAAGGGCTGCACACTCCAGAAGGAGGGTATCCCTGTTGATAATGGAACCACCACCGTTCTCGGCACACCTTACAAATAAAGCATACAAAAAGGTAACAATTGCAATCAGGATTTTTCACATCTAATTCTAATATCGCTACTATTTACATGCGGTTCAGTTACTTCATGATAATTGCTCATGCATATTTTCGTTACTGATCGGTTCATTTATGTCATTTTAAGCGTGATCTTTGAATCTCCAGGTATGCTGATAACTTGCCAGGAAGAGAAGTCTTGGACAGGCCCTTTTACTTGGCTTGCATTAGTCTACCCTCTTTCGGCTGTCCGGATAGCAGTTTCATCAGTTCAGAGGAGGCTTTCGATGAAGCTCAGATAACATTTCTTGGAACTCTGAAAAATACTTGGGAATTGTGAGACAGCACTGGCTCAAACCACCGAGGCAGTGCAGAGACTAGCTGGAGAGGTAGCCTGGTCTGAGAGATGCATACGCAGCTAGAGAACAAAAGAAGGTCTTGAAATGACACGTGTCTTGTTGATAATAACACAAAGAGATGGTAAAGTACACGAAAAGCTGGCTATAAGACAATAATATCAACTTATGAATAATGCCTATTATCATATCAGTAAATTCACAGTATGTCATTAATATTGTTACAGCAGACTTCACAATTGAGATAGAGATGGGTCAAGCCACAGGCTCTTGTCTAATAACATGAAAAGGTCTCAGTTTATTCTTCTTTATAATTCAGCCATCCTGATCTTAAGTATTCACTGACTTTTGACTGCAGCAAACTCCCACTGTAGGTTTGTTTTTTTTTTTTACAGACTCTGCCTGCTAGTTATCTCTTACTAGAATATGAATACGAGTATTTCCTTGCTGCCTCTCCCTGCAGGCTTTCACCCAGCTCAGCTCTGACTGCAAACTCTCACTGCAGGGCCCAGCTGCAGCCCCAAACTGACCCCACAGCAGATTCCTCACAGCAGTGTCTCTCCCATTTGGTCAGTCTTCTAGTCTTCCCAAACCATTCCTTCCATACCTTCAGTTCCTTTTTACTTAGGATCTTCCCCTGATTAGCTAACTCATTCTTTTATCATGCTCATAACACAGCTGTGACTTGTCAGGGGTGAGGTCATCCGTAACTTTTTCTCCTAAAAATGTATCAGTCATAACTAGCTGAAAAAGTTGAGATAATATATTTCAGACATTCATGTATATGTAACAGTAAAATTAAACAAAAGAAAATACTGAACAACTTACTAGTAAAAGCTATAATAAGTCAGATGGAATAACACTCAAACCTGGTATAAACAAATTTTGACAGCAATAAAGCTTAACAAAATGAACTCAATAGAACTCTGCCCTAAAAGGATTTTATATTAATAAAATGTAGCTCAATTATTACCTCAGTAAAACAGAAGGTACACTTAGGAAAACTCAATCATTATTAATACTGAATACAACTGATTTATATAAAACTGGAATAAAACATAGTTTAAACTTAATAACACTGAAACTTAGCAGACATGAAATTTACAAAATTAACTTAACAGAACTTAGCCTTGCTTAACAGAAGGTAAGAGAGCTTTATATTATTGGACCTTAACTAAACATAACTTCAAATTAGTACCTTTAAAAGTTATAGATATGAGAAGATGTAGCTTAGTCTACTGTTATTGCTACAAAAATAAAATGAAAAAAAAATGACCAATCCATAAGAGAAATAACAGCATGATGGTGTACTGGAGGGATAAAAGTTGCAATAAGCATATTAAATTTCTAAGTAATTAGTTATGAGAAAAAACCACAGTAACTGCAGATTTCATGGAAACAGAAATTTAGTAAGACTTTTAGAGCCCAAGGTTACTAAAAAAAAATAACGTGTAATTTGGCAGACTGCTGAACAGCTGAGTAGCTTCTCGTGATTGTATTTTGTGTCGTTTCATTTGGTCAATTTGTTAGCAGTCTTGTTAAAGAAATCAGACTAGGTAATAAGGCACTGCATTTACTGCTTTCTATCTCTCCAGCAACTGTAAAACGGTAAAAAAGTTAGAATTCAGTCAGAAAACAAAATTAACTTTAAAAAGCCTATATCAACACGTTTTCAAGGCACACAAACGCAATACTTAAAGCTTTATTAAACAGAGGTGGTCAGAACCCCCTCCGCGCTGGAGCGGAGGCTGTGCTGCCCGCAAGGAAAAGGAGAGGAAGGGGAAAGAGAAAGAGAACTCCGGGCGCTGCTGCCTTGCAGCTGCTGCGGGGGAAAGGAACAGCGAACGCTGCTGTGCTGTGCTCACAGCCGCAGGGATGAGATCCTGAGCTCGGCAGTGCCGGGCAGCGCTGGGAGCCCTGCGGGCCCGGCACGGCCCCAACACCCGCGGAGAGAACCGGGGGGGAAAAGCAACACAAAAACCTCTAAAGGCCGCATGTAGCGAAAGGGGGAAAGCACGAAAACAAATACAGAAAAGGTTAAAGCAGCACACAGCGCTTGTGGCTCCCACCTCCCGCCTTACATAAACTTTCTGAGCCTCTCTCAATAACTTATCTAATCCACGATCTTGCCAATCTTCTATCTTTTCTAGCTTCTTTCTAATATCTGCCCATGATTTGGCCACAAACTGAGTTTTCAGCAGGGCTTGTCCCACCGGGGTATTAGGATCTACCCCAGAGTATAACTGGAGACCTTTTCGTAACCTCTCCAGCCTTTCGGTGGGAGTTTCATCTTTCTTTTGTTGTTCATGAAAAGCTTTATTGATATTTTGCCCCCAAGGGACTGATTCTCTTATTCCTTGGACAATAATTGTCCTTAGATCTTGCATATGGCCTCGATCCACTGGATTCTGATTATTCCAGTCTGGTCTCTGGAGGGGCCACTTAACATCTGCCACGGGACCCTGTTGGTGTTGCTGGTCCCACACTCTCATTCCAGCCCTTCTGATCATTCCACTCTCTTCTGCTGTAAATGGGATGCCCAGTATAGACTGGACTTCATCCCAGGTGTACTTTTCGTAGGGTAATTTGGAACAGAAGGGGGTGCAGGCGGAAGAGGTGCCGGGGAAGGGGGTGGTGAGATATATATATAAGGAGGAGGCGAAACAGGTACTACATCCTCTCTCCATGTTTTCTTTTTCCCCTCCCCCCCTTTTTCTTTTAGAGGGTATAAATTTATCTTAGTTTCTGACACGATCCAGAGATGAGCATACTCACTCTCCTCTAAACTAAAAGGTTCCCTGGAACTTACATAAATGTTCAAAGCCTGACAAATCCAATCCTCAAAGGAACCAAACACAGGCCAGTATAGGTGGTCGCCTCTAATTTGCTTTCCACCCCACACCTCCATACAATAGTGAATAATTTTTGCTTTACTCTTACCCCGCCTAGAAGGGTAATCATCCCAATAAGTAATCATCAGTCCTAGAGGACTATCTGGCGGTATCTGGGGGAGCTTCACTTGGGGTCCCCCACCCATGGGATCAAAGGGCTTGCTTTTGCCTTGTCCCATCTTCCAGAGTGCCTTCACACGCACACACACACACACACTTCGCCTCCTTTTCGTGACCCAGTCCCTCGCGGGATATGGGAACCACACTACCGAGGAGTCCACACTCGCTTCGTCCTCCACTGGACATCTCACAATGACACCCTCTGGGATACCCAACCCCAACCGAATGGATAACTGGCCTATACTTACGCACTCCTGGATCTTCGTTTGGGCTTCGTGCACAAAGATTATAGGGTTGCCGGCTTTCTTTTGCTTACTGTCGAGTTTAGGGTTCGTCGGTAGAGGATCGGATGGGGTGCTACCCAAACAGGGGCCGCTTGTCAGCAGGGCACCTCCCCCATATGGTGACCCACACCGGGTTGCCTCTATCTGAGTCACGGCACCAAATTTGTTATACGTGTGTCTCAATAATTGACTGGACACAAGCCCAATTAAATAATATTGGAATTTATTGAGTAAGCAACAGTAAGCAAAACAGCATGCTGGGCGGCCGGGGGATCTCCTGCCCCACCACGGCTCACCACCACCACCTGAGAGTCTCTGCTTTTTATACTTTGCGGCTTCCTGTGATATGCATATCTTTCTGTTTCTTTTGTGTTTGCGCGAAGTGTTGCTGGGGGGGGTCTTTATCCGCTTCCCGGTAGTCGGTGGTCCGGTGGTCGTGGGAATGAAGCCTTGTAGCTGATCACTGCAAAAACTGGTTACTCAGCTTTTAGTTCTGCTTATCTTTTTTTTGCTTTGCCGGACGTTTGAAGAGATAGTCTTGATGAGATCACAAGGTGCTTCCCGTAACACGCTTTAGTGAACAATTACTGATGGTAATTTATTACATTTGCTTCCTGGAGATTTTCCCCCTGCAGGGGTTTCCCTGTGCCTGATCTCTCCCTGCCAGCACTCACAGACCCCAAATCTCTGTGCACTCTCCTTGGCCCTACAGAATCCTGCCTGTCTGCAGGGCACTGGCTGGGGGCAGGTTCTGTTTGCAGTTGGGACAAAAGACAGGTCAGACTAAGCCTGATGGGTCCTGGTGCTGAGGCAACAAGATAATGCTTGAACTATGCAAAAAGCTGTAGCTGTGCAGAAAGAAATAGTTACTTTCTAACGAGGAAAGTGAATGAAGCCCTTTTCAGAAATCAGCAAATTTAGCAGAACAAGCTGTGTTGTTTTGGCACGACCTGGTTTGTGGCAGCAGGGACCCCACAAAGACCGTTCCTGTGGGAAGCTGCTGGAAGCTTCCACCGTGTCCGACAGAGCCAGTGGCTGATGGCTCTGAAGGTGGACGTGCTGCTTCCAAAACTGGGCCAGTGAGAGAGGGTGGAAATGCCTCCATGTTTAAGGAGTCCCCGGGGGCTCGGGGGGACGTGGGGCTGCCGCCCCACCTGGCACAGGAGGGGGAGCTCCCCCAGCTGCAGGAGGCTCGTTCCTTGGGGCCTCTCCTCGATGGCTGCTCCCGGCTCAGGGCCCGTGCCCAGCGCTCCTTCTGCAGGGAGGGGGCCCCTCCCCGGCTTCTGGGGGACGTGGCAAACCAGTGCCACGGGCCCTCGGGGGCTGCCAGGACCCCCTGAGCAGCCCCGAGCCAGCGGTGATGGGGGAAGGGAGGTGACAGAATCCCCCTGGGAGGGGCAGGTCCCCATCCCGCCCCCCGGGCCCTGCAGGGCTTCGGGACACCGTGGGGAGGGGTGGGCACAGGGGTGGGCACAGGGGGTCCTGGGCTGTCCCCGAGGGGGAGCACGGCCATCCCTGCCCTTGGCAGCGCCCAGTTGGCTGTGAGTGAGATGGAGGCGGCCGGGGCTGCCCCGAGGCTGTCCCTGCTGTACCGCAGCCCCCCAGGCCTGGGACAGTTCCTTGCTGAGCAGGGCAGGAAAGATGTCTGGCAGCTGCAGCAGGGTCAGGGAAGGACTCCAAGGTGGGGCTGCAGCCCTTGGGCTGTCAGGAGAGGCTGAGGGAGCTGGGCTTGTCCAGCCCCGAGCAGGGAAGGCTGAGGGGCTCCTCATCCCAGCCTGGCAGTGCCCCTGAGGAGGTGATGGAGATCACAGAGCCAGGCTCTTCACTGGGAGCCTGCTGGGAGACAAAAAGACAATGGGTGCAAGGGGAAAGTGGGCAGATCAGCCAGGACAGGAGGAGATGCAATGAGTCAGGCTGTTTTCAGCATTTCCTCAGCACCAAAAGCAGCCTGACCCCCTTCTCCATCCACCACTGAGAGCTTTGCAAATCAGGAATTGTTCAGGCTCTTTTAGCCCCACTTCACACAGAGCATCCTGATTCAAACTCTTAACTATGTTTATATCTATCACAGAATCATCTTTGTCTAACATTGGTTTTGTACAGAAATCCCTTGTCAATGTTGGACATGTCAGATGTTGCTGGGATGTCTCACATTGCTGAGGGAAGAGTTTCAATGTTTCTTAAATCATATCATGTTTCCATTTTTTTTGTTGGCATTGAAGAGACATTTTCTGTGCCTCTGAGTCCCACCGGTTCCTGACCCCAAAGGACACAAACCTGATGAGTTGTGGTTCCCACTTGCACCTCCCCCCATACCCAGAGCAGAGCTGCCTTGTCCCAGAAAGTCCCTGGCAATGCAGGGATGAAGGGAACAGGACAGGCTGTGGGGATCAGGGGCAGGGCACGGCCAGGGATTTGGGGTGGTTGTGAGCCCAGGGTAGGACCCGGCCCTTGGCCTTGCTGAACCTCATCCCATTGTCCTGGGCCCAGGGCTCCAGCCTGTCCAGATCCCTCTGCAGAGCTTCCTGCCCTCCAGCACAGCCACACTCCCAGCCAGCCTGGACTCCCTGGGAACTGACTGAGGGTGCCCTCGATGCCCTCGTCCAGATCATCCATCAAGAAGAGATTGACCAGACCTGGCCCCAGTCCTGAGCCCTGGGGACAGCCCTGGATGTGACTCCATTCCTCAGCTGCTCTGAGTCTCAGGGGCTGGATGAGGGAAATGCTGGGGTGGGGGCAGGGACAAAGTCTGATTGATTGTCAGCTGTTATAAGTTAACGTAGTTTAGTTTTAGTTAAAATTTTTAAATTTCTTTAAAAAGAATATACCTATTGTGATAAATGTGGTATATAATTCGGTTTTATTGTAAATACATGTTTTTGTGATAATGTAATAAAATACACAATGTACCTTTAAATCAACCCCCGCCCCCCCCCCCCCCGCACCCCCTCCCATCTCAAAAGTCACAAACCTCAAACCAAGCCTGAGGCTACCACCCAGGAATGCGCCTTCACCATCAACACCCAAGGAATGAAATTTACAAAAGAAAGGTGAGTGCACCTGGAAGAGATGGATACTCAGCTCCGGAGGTTCCACCAACAACCCACAACTTAACTACAGATATGTATCTTATCCATGTTCTCTACATGAATATGGATCCAAAGATTTCAATACTCTGTTCCTGTAAATCTCATCATAGACTATGTGCTTCTCGGAAACCCATTCAACCAACTGGCAGTTGAAAATCAGGACTGTACGAATATGTATTTCTATTTCTATGTTTTCTATATGAATATGTATCCTACACCTCCAATACCAGGTTCTCGAAAAACTAATCATGGACTATGTGCTTCTATTCAACCGACCGGCAATCAAAAATCAGGACTATATGAATATGTATTCTGAGCAAAGACAGCAAACCACACTCCATGTAGTGAAACACTGTATAAAAGTGGGACGCTCAAAGCACATGGTGTGAACTGTGGGGTTATGGTGTGATAGAGATCGTAACAAAGGTTCACCCAGTGGCGACCCCGGGCTCGCGCACTGACCTCAATTATGGTCTTTCTCGATTGTTCCGCTCAAATCTTTCAATAAAAATTTTTTATTGATAATTTGGCTGATCACGTTTGTAACACCCAGTACAGCCCAGTCCCTCCCAATACACCTGAGTCCATTTCCATTCCCTTCCAGTTTCCCCCAGTGTCATCCATAGTATGCCCCAGTGTCCCCCAGTCCTTCCCACAGTTTCCCCAGTATCACTCCCAGTATGTCCCAGTATGTCTCAGTGTACCCCCACAGTCCATCCCAGTTCGCCCAGATTCCCCCTCAGCATTCCACGTGTTCCTAGGTTGTCCCAAGTCCTCCCCAGTATCACTCCCAGTATGTCCCAGTGTCTTCCACAGTGTTCCCAGTGTTCCCCAGTATGTCCCAGTCCTCCTCAGTGTTTCCAAGGACACTGGAACTGCTCACAGTTGCCATGGCACCCAAACCCAGCAGTGGGGTCAGTGCAGTGTCCGGGGCCACAGCCGCTTGCAATGGCCCAGTGCAGGTTGGGATGATGATCCACCCTCACTCCTGGCTCAGGGCAGGGCTGAAGCGGCCTTGGTGGCTCCTTGGGCTGGCACAGACTTGAGGAGAGTGTCTGTTTTCAATGGGGAAACTCAGGAGTTTTAGATTGCTTAAAAAAAAAAAAGGAAAAAAATCCCTCTTTGGCTGAGTGCAGCGAGTTCTCCAAGAAAAGCAGGTCCCAGGTGAGTGAGGAGAAAGAGGATGAGGTTGGGGAATGTGGAGCAAGGTTGTCCACACTGGGTCAGGGCTCAAGGCACAGTTTCTCTGAGCAGGCCAGACCTCCTTAGGAGAGACCCTGCATCAATATCAATCACTGAATGATGCAATCACCTCTTTTCTAAAGAAAAAAATACAACCTTGAAAATAGGATTACATATTTCTTATAAGCACTTTAAAATCATTCTTCATAAGTATAGCAGGAAACTTTCCTAATGAACTACCCCTGACCAGACGGAAATCAAGGCAGAGCCATGGTTTGTCAGGACTTGCTTGATCCTAGTGAGCCCCATGGTGCATTTGGTGCCGAGCCCTGGATCCTCAGGGCCTGAGAGGAGATTGCACAAACCTTTCCAGGAGTCAAAGTCAGAAGAAAGCCCAAAGTGTCTCAAAGCATTAATGGGTTGCACTGAGGTCCATCCCCAACACAGGCTCCTCATGGACTCCTTGGAGGAGAGAATTGGAGGCCAGGATTGCACAAAAACCTTTCAGAGACTCAGTGTGGGAAGGAAAATCCAAAGTACCTTAAATACCTTGAGTATCTCAAAGCGTTAATGAGCCACACTGAGTGACAGTGCAAAGCTCTCAAGGGACTCATTAAAGCAGATAATTGGAGGCCAGGATCACACAAAAACTTCTCAGACACTCAGTGCAAAAAAAAAGTTCTTTAAGAAACTTTGAGTACCTTAAAGTATTGATGAGCCCCACTGAGTGTTTTCACTGACTGAAAATCCCAAGGGACTTGTTAAAGTAGATAATTGGGGCCAGGATTGCACAATCTTTCTCACAGAATCAGATTGAAAAGGGAAACACCAAGTATCTTGAAATAACTGAAGTACCTTGAAGCATTAATGAGCCCCACTGAGTGTTGTTACTGACAAAGCCTCTCAAGGGACTAATTACAGCAGATAATTGGAGGCCATGATTGCACAAACCTCTCAGAGACTCCAAGGAAAAAGCCAAACCCAAAGTCCTTTGAAGAACCTGCAGAGCCTGGGAGCATGAAGGAGCGCCCCCAGGGCCATTCCTGACCAAGGCTCCCCAGGGACTCCTTCCAGCACATCCTTGAGGCCACTGGGCTGTCAGGGGGATGCTGAGGGCAGGACAAGGAGCTGACAGTGCCCAGCCTTGCTGGGGCTGTGCCAGGAGGCCCCAGGGCCTCAGGACAAGGTGTCTCCTCACAGCCCTTGGTGGCACAGACCCTGCTGTGCCCCAGGCCACCAGGACTTGGCTTCTCTTTGTCCCCTCCTGGCATCACTGCCTCCAGTTCTCTGCTCTGCCTGGGGCCTGGGGACACTTTCTCTGTCCTCTCCCTCAGTGGGACCCATGAAAACTTCCAGAAACTTTGGAGTTGGATTCTGACTTGGAGTTCTTGAGAGGTTTCTTCATCTCCCTGTCAGGGACTGATTTTCAGGGCCTCAGCACCAGCCCCAAGAAGGTCATTAAAGTCCTTGTGCTGTGTCTGTGCTGCCGAGCTGAGCTGGGCTACTGGCACAGAGGCAGCTCCTGGCAACCAAGAAGAGCTTTAAAACACATTTCTCTTGCTAAGCAGCTCTTCTCCCAGCCCAGCAGGGCTGGGACACTGCCTGCAGCCACTCTGGGCACAGCACACAGGCACAGAGAGCTTCAATCACTCAGGGCTGGGAAGGTGCTGAGAAGTGACTGGGGGAGAAACACTGCCATCCCTTGGCACAGGAACCTCTGGCTGCAGGACAATGCAGCTGCAGCTCCTGCGGGGATCTCTTCAAGCTGGAACATCCCAATGCCTACAGACTCTGTGAGTACAACTCTCTGATTATCTCTTGTGTAGAGCAGCCAGGGGTGCCCAGGGCTGTCCTGCAGAGCAGGGTCCTGCAGCACTGGGCACTGTGCTGGGGCAGGGACTCTGCTGCTTGCCAGGGACAGCTCTCAGCCAGCCCTGGGAGCTGCTCCCAGCACTGGGGGACAAGATCTGGGTGGAAGCAGACAGCTGGGAAGGCTTGGAAGTGTTCTCCTTGTGTGGTGAGGATGCTGCATTGTTCAGGTCCGCTTCCAGCAGGACACTGAACTGCAGAACATTTCCAAGTAGATTATACATGGAACACAGTGAGGCAGGGGCTCCATAAAATAAATAATCCTCCTTTTTAATCTACTGCTCTGTGTTGCCTGGCTGGGAAATTGCACACAGATATTCATCTCTCAGTTCAGGTTGAGAAAAATAAAACTATTTTCTCTCAGATCCTAATAAACCAGGCAGTGACAGAAATCAGCAGAGGGTCCCTTGCAGGCAGCACCAGTGTTGCTTTTCCAGCCTCCTCAGGGTTGCTCTGACGTTGCCATCAGAGCCTGCAGAGGCAGAGCTGCCCCTGGGCAGTGCCTGAGCTGGGAGGGGTGTGCAGGGCAGAGCTGAGCCCCCAGGGCTGGGCTGGGCTCTGGCAGCACTGGCAGGGCCCAGCACTGGGCACAGGGAAGCAGCTGCAGGCAGGGGCAGCTCCAGGCAGCAGAGCCCTGGGCAGGCAGTGGGGGGAAAGTGCCACCAAGCTGTGCTGGGATATTGAAAGTTCTCTCCAAACCAAACTATTCCAGGATTACTTTGTTTACAGATCTCCATAGCAAATGATCAACAGTAGCTCCATCAGCCACTTCCTCCTGCTGGCATTGGCAGACAGGCGGCAGCTGCAGCTCCTGCACTTCTGCCTCTTCCTGGGCATTTCCCTGGCTGCCCTCCTGGGCAACAGCCTCATCATCAGCGCCGTAGCCTGCGGCCACCACCTGCACAGCCCCATGTTCTTCTTCCTGCTCAACCTGGCCCTCACCGACCTGGGCTGCATCTGCACCACTGTCCCCAAAGCCATGCACAATTCCCTCTGGGACACCAGGAACATCTCCTACACAGCATGTGCTGCTCAGCTCTTTTTCTTTATGTTCTTTGTCTCAGCAGAGTACTATCTCCTGACCATCATGTGCTACGACCGCTACGTGTCCATTTGCAAACCCCTGCACTACGGGACCCTCCTGGGCAGCAGAGCTTGTGCCCACATGGCAGCAGCTGCCTGGGCCAGTGCCTTTCTCACTGCTCTCATGCACACAGCTAATACATTTTCCCTGTCCCTGTGCCATGGAAATGCCCTGGGCCAGTTCTTCTGTGAAGTGCCCCAGATCCTCAAACTCTCCTGCTCACAGTCCAAACTCAGGGAACTTGGGCTCCTTGTGTTTTCCATCTCTTTATCATGTGGTTGTTTTGTGTTCATTGTTTTCTCCTATGTGCAGATCTTCAGGGCTGTGCTGAGGATCCCCTCTGAGCAGGGACAGCACAAAGCCTTTTCCACCTGCCTCCCTCACCTCGCCGTGGTCTCTCTGTTAGTCACCACTGCCACATTTGCTCACCTGAAACCCCCCTCCATCTCCTCCCCATCCCTGGATCTGGCCCTGTCTGTTCTGTACTTGGTGGTGCCTCCGGCCCTAAACCCCGTCATCTACAGCCTGAGGAACCAGGAGCTCAAAGCTGCAGTCTGGAGACTGATGACTGGATGGTTTTGGAAACATTAAACTGCTGGCAAATTTCTGCAAATAACTTGTAATAAAAGTCATCTTTGATACTTGTGGTAGGTTTCATTTTGGAGGTTCTATTTCTTTGTTTTACTTCATAAATCCTATGCACAAGGACTGTCATGTTTTGTGTCGTTTCTCATTTTGTTTCTCTCCACCTCCCCTGTGGACACAGACAGTGTCAATTAGTGGCTGTGCTCTTGGTGGCTTTAAAGGAAATCAAGGATCTCCCAGCCAAGTTTTCTGCAGAGATCCCCCTTTGGTTCCCTTCTCTGCAGCTGCAGCAGCAATGTCTGTGTGCAGAGCTGGGGGCAGATCAGTGCTGGCACAGCAGCTGTGCCCAGGAGCAGCAGCACTTGGTGCTGCCAGCGCTGCTGCCGTGGCCCTGCCCCGCTGCCCTCCTGGCCCTGGTGTTGCTGTAGGGCCTGAGTGCTCTCAGGGCCGGGCACAGGGCTGGGGATGGCAGTGCCAGGGCTGCAGCAGGAACAGCCCATGGCCACTGCTGCGACAGCAGCGCTGAGGCCTCAGCCCAGGGCCTGGGGGCTCCAGGCTCCTTGCCCAGGCTCTCTCCACAACACATTGCCCAGGCCAATGCTCAGCAGAGAAAAGCCCCGGCAGCAGCCCCAGGCTGGCCGTGGGCAGGCTGGGGTCAAACAGCACGGCTGGGGCTCTGCAAGGGCCCTGGGGCACACGGGAAGGAGCAGCAGAGCAGGGCCTGATCCATCCCCACTGCGCTGGACACCCCAGGGCAGCGTCCCACAGCGTCCTCATGCACCTGCCAACAACATCCCCCCTCTGCAGCCCTGGCCTCTCCCCCAGCTCACACAGCTGCCGCAGCCTTGCAGGCACAGACACGGCAGCACTGCCTCAGGAGCCCCTGTTTGCCCTTCCCAGAGCAGGCCTGAGCACCCCCATGGTGTTGGTGTGGGGAGATGAACCTGAGGGAGCACAAATACCAGCAGCCCCTGGGGCCAGGAAGGGCTGGGAGACAGCAGGGAAACCACTCAGGTTTGTGGTGGCCTCTGAAGTCAGCCAGAAAGTTTGTTTCCCTGAGCTGTGAGTTTCCTGTGCCACTGCAGATGTTGTTGCTCAGAGCCAGGGCTGCCTGGCAGCCACCCCCAAACTGTCCTGACCATTTCCTTTGCTTCACCTTGGCTTTCTTGTCTCTTTTCTGGTACAAATTTCTTCCTGTGTCCACTATTCCAACTGGTAGGGGAGTCCTCACCTCTGGACTCCAGGAGGGCTGAGCCACCCCAAAATGTATCTCCTCGGAGACACTCCTTAGGGGGCCAAAAGCACTCCTCTCAGCTGGCGGGTAGCGACTCAGCAGGGGGGCAGTGGTTCAGCTTCTAGTGATTTCAGCTTGTGATTTCAGCTCCTGCCCCCTGCGAGATTCGCTTCCCCTGTAGCCAGCCTAGGGTGTTGAGAGAGAGAGGGCTTCATTCGGCAGTTCCGCAAGCAGCTTTATTGTAGAGGCATCAGCGAAGGGAGCCGAGGACGGAGGGCCCTAAGGATCTTAGTGAGATTTCAGGGGTTTTATAGGGAGCTAGGTGGGAGGGGGGAAGGGTACAAAGCCAATCGGTTACAACAGATCTACATAAGGTCCCGAGGGTGCTTGTGGGTCTTCCAGGAGAGTCGCCGTGGCCAGAGAGGCTGCTTTGTTGTTCTGGCGGGGGGTTGCGCAATACTTCTTAATTCTTTAGCAAAGGCTTCCTCCAAGGCAGAGCCATCGGGTCTCCGCCCACCCCCACAACTCCCCCGTTTATTATATTCAGTAAAAAAGCCTCTCCGGCCGCTTTTTTAAAGCAGCGTAAGAGGCATGAGAACATGAGTAGCACGATAAGAATTACGATGAGAACCCACAAAACACCTTTAACCAAAGATGCCACCCATCCTGTCAATCCCCATTGCCCAAAAAGATTGTTGACCCAGTCTAGAGACTTTTCTGTTTTTACGTCCTTCACTAGTCCTTCTAGTTTCTGGATGTTCGCATGGATGGATGTTGAGTGTGAAGAAAGGTTGAAGCAGCACATTCCTTCAAAGTCCTGGCATCCGTGTCCATTAACAAGTAGCAAATAATCGATCGCTGCACGGTTTTGGAGGGTTGCCTGTCTGGTAGTCTCTTCATCCTTTAAAAGATCACTTAAAGCAGCAGATGTTGCATTGGCTTGTTTACTAAGTCAGCACCGATAATCTATATCACCAAGGGCCTTAAGCGCAGCTAACCAAGGGGTGAACACAGAAACTGCAATTTGCTCTACCCAGTGTATGTTATAAATATGACTGTCACAGTTTGCATCATACTCTGAAAAGGATCTCTTTTGGCCTGTGGATACCTTTGTTTTCCTCCAGTTATGTAGTAGTGTAATATTTGGAGTGAGGGTAGAAAGCTTGCCAAGGCTACAGGGGCTCCCTTGGAGACGTGAGGGAATCCCAGCCCACACTCTGTCACCACAGATAAAAAACATGCCTTTGGGTAGCACTTTGGGGTGAAGAGTGGACATAGAGAGCATGTGACTGGTATAGTTGCACCAACCATGGTTATTGTAGGCTTTATTAATTGGTGATATGTCTTTTCTGTAAGTGTTTTTTGCCTGGTCGATTCTTGGCCAGTGTTGACTTTGGTGTCTAAAGTAAAATTTGATGCAATATGTTGCCTTAGAGGACCCCAGCAGGTTTAATTCTTGGGGTTCATCTTTGGCATCTGGCAGAATTTTGGTCCACTCATCCCAAGTGTCTACTGGGTTAGGCCTCTTACCTGTTGTAAGAGACGGTCCCTAAGTTCATCTGCCTCACGATCATCGCCAAGGATGGAGACTGAAGACTCCATAAGGACTGGGACTGAAACCTGAGACCCCAATACAGGAGTTCTGGCCTGGCTGAGCTGGGATATTTGCTGCCTACAGGTGTGTTCACTGGACCATTGTATCTCCATGGGAACCCGGTGAAAAATGGGTACGACTTGATAGACTGGTTTCGGACAAGTTTCGGACTGGTCTGTCCTGTGCCTGCCCCGTACCGTTCCCTGCATGAATATTTGCTCTAAGCATCAGAGCACTTCGCCCTGTTCTCAGCATGCCTGTTGATGCTGAGCTCACCTCTTGGCCAACTGCCTGTCGCTTTGGAAAAGACTATAAGAGACTCCTCGAAATGACCCGAGAGATCTCCCCACGGAAGAAGACGTGTCTATTGGTCATCCTGCATCAAGAGGACTTTGTCTCTCCGTTGGTAGCTATACCCCCTTCTTCTCTCTCTCTCTCTCTCCTTCTCTCTCCTTTCTCCCTCTATCGCATATAGTGCTGTGTGCACTTAATAAAGTGTACTGCTGTTGAGCAAATTGCTGTTGTTCCTTGCTGTGTCTTTTGCGCTCTGAGATCACTCGAACCATCACAATCCTTGCTTGCATTTAGCGGGTCATGACAGTTGGCTACAGCAAATATTTCATGTGAACTCTGAACCCTCCCAAAGCTATTCCCCATAGAGAGATGGGAGGAAAGGCCCACACACTGCAGAAAATCAAAGTCACCTTTGATAGAGACCTGGTTCCAGAACTTCCACTGAAGCTGGCAGAAAAGGTCCTGCTGAATTCAGTGAGTAGTGTATGAGCTCCCAGGTGAATTTCCCCTTTAAGCTCTGCTACAGCAAAGGAAACTACAATCATTTAATTTTCTAGTGGTCCTCATAAGGGAAGAAAAGGGGAAAAAAGAAACCTTAAGGTGCCATCGGGCTTTTAGAAACAATTCATCAAAGACACTTGCCAGAAGGAGCCTCATTCTCCAGGCACCGGGGGACTTGTGGTCCACCACTGCCCACATAATTGTCATACAGATGTGAACAGCCACATAATCACAAAATGGGTCAGGCTGGATGGGAACACAGTGTGTCATCTGGTCCAACCTCTCTGCTCAAGTCAGGTCATCCTAGAGCACATTGGACAGGATTGCATCCAGACAGTTCTTGTGTATTTCCAGGGAGGGAGACTCCACAGCCTCTCTGGGCAATCTGTACTGGTTCTCGGTCACCTGCACAGTAAAGTTCTTCTTCATGTTCAGGTGGAAGTTCCTGTACATCAGTTTCTGCCCATTGCCTTTTGGCTTATTGCTTAGCACCAGTGGGAAGTGCTTGGCTCCATTCTCTTGACATCCTTCCTTCAGATACTTATAACTGTTGATGACTTCCCCTCTCAGTTGTCTCTTCTTGAGGCTAAACAGCTCCCTCAGCCTGTCCTCATCCCTTCATCATCCTCACTGCTGTCTTGGGTTATGGAACCAAAAATGTGTATTCTATTTCATCTTTTAAAAGCAGTTGGGAAGATGTTCTTCTTTATCTCTTGTAACTCTGGGGGGAGGGGGGGTGGGTGCCTTCTGATAAAACCAGGTAGGGCAGTGTTCCTTATCTCTTTCACCGCCCGTCCTCCCTCCAGGGGGATATTCTCTGCTAATGGGCCATTGAGGCTCCCCAAGCAATTGTCCCCAGGCTTGTCACAAGTTGTCCCCTTGTGAGATGCTCCACCCAGTGGGAGGAGCGAAACATTCCTACCTGGATAAAAACTGAGACATAGGAACAGCAGGTATCTGGCTTCACCCGATTCCCGGAGGAAGACTGGACCCTCCTCACCATCACTGGACCCTTCTCTCTCAGGATCATCTCTGCTCCAACAGAACCACATCTGCCACTCCAGGAGGATTTATTTGGACTGTTTCCAACACCCTGACCAACAGGGTGTCAGGTTGTAGCTCTGACTCTGTCGGGGTTTCTAGGATTGTTTTGTTTGCTTGCTTGTTTTTATTGCACTACTACATCTGTATTTTTTTTAATATTCCTAGTAAAGAACTGTTATTCCTTTTCCCAAATCTTTGCCTGAGAGCCCTTAATTGCAAAATTATAATTTGGAGGGGGCGAGGGGTTTACATTCTGTATTCCACGGGAAACTCCAGCTTTCCCTGGTCTTTCCAAACCAAGACAATTGGCTGCAGCAACCCCTGCTATCATGAAATCCAACCCCAAATCCCCTTTTATGTCCCCAAAATCCCCCCTCAAATCCCCAAAAGGGTTACTTCTACCCTGACAGTTGGCTTGTACAAAACAGCCTAACAATCTGTCTGTGTTCAAATATTTAAAGCAACAACACTTAGTCCCACGCTTTATATTTCAGGTAAACAATTTAATGGCACCTTAACATTGTTATCACAATCTCATAACGTGCATATTTTACTCCTTATGAAGCAGGAATCTTTTTATATTCTATTGAAACTTCAATTTTAAAGTTTTAAAACCCTTTTAACGTACTGAAAACAGAACAGTCTGAAAAGACAGGTCTAACAGCCATTAAAATGCAGGAAGAAGCAAGAGGACTTTGGATAAAAGTGCATTTAACAGCTACATTTCTTTCACCAAGTATTAAGTGTTAAGAAAAAGAGAGTAAATTTGAAAAATTTACTGAATTTCTAATGCCAGCTTTGAAACAACTTTCTATGTAGTTATATTTATTTAAAAAATTTAAAATTGGCTGATTTGTGTCCGAAACACTTTGCAGCATGAGGGAGGAAAGGTGGAAAATACTCTGCAGGAGGATGTAGTTATTCTAGATCTGTAAAGTTTGTATGTGCAAAGGAAATAAAAAAAATTACTGAATTTCTAATGCCAGAAACAGCTGTGAAACAACTTTCCATGTAGTTATATTTATTTAAAAATTCAAAATTGGCTGATTTGTGTCCCAACACTTTGCAGGGAGGAAAGGTGGAAAATACTCTGCAGGGGGATGTAGTTCTAGATCTGTAAAGTTTGTATGTGTAAAGGAGATGAACATTGTATTAAACACACTGAGCATGACAGAAAAATGCAACAAAGTACTGAGAGAATAAAAACCCTGTGGTGGCACCAGTTGCCAGGGCACTGGGTATTTCTGCATTTTAAGCAAAGAACTTCACAACATCTTTCAGTTTTCTCTTCCTGTCCATTTTGGAGACCGTGGTCCACCCCGCATCGCGCATCCTCCTCATGGTTTTGAGTTTCAGTGCAGAGCCTGGGGATTTCACACTGGATGGAGTTGGTGTCTGGGAGGGAAAAGAAAGCCATCCCTTAGTTTTTGTCGACAATCTGATTTGGTTTAATCTCATGAAAGGCTGACATACCTTTTTGGGTGCTGTGGGATGGAATTGGGAAGCCTGCGGATAATCTTTGGACAATTTTTTAAACATCTCTTCTTCCGAGACTATGCTCTGATAAATTAAAAAGTTACTTAGTCACACATCTATTAAAAAATCCTTTTTCTTTCCCCCAAGGACATTAAACTATGAAAAAAAAATTTAAGATGTCATTACGAGGCATAACAGTTCAATAAAAAGAATGTGAATAATGTACATATAACTACAATTCCAGAAAGAACCAATTAAGTAAAAATATGGACATAAATATTGGCTTGAATGTGGAAGCCTAAACTCTTTATCTTCATTCTTAGACATCACAGAGAGCTGTTCAGTACCTGATTCCTTCTCTGACTCTTACCAGGAGGTCGGTGTGCTCAGAGCTGTCTGACTGAGCGTCCAGCTGGAGAAGCACTTTTTGCTTTTTCCTCGTGCTCTGCTCTGAGGGGAGGTTTGTGCTTCTTCCACTTTGCAGCTTGTCTCCTGGAGGAGTCTTTATCATGTAGGTCTGGGAAAGGAAATTTTTCTATTTTTTATAGAATATATTGTGTTGTATTGTATTGTGTATATTATATTATATTATATTATATTATATTATATTATATTATATTATATTATATTTATATTATATTGGATAAGCATAGAATCATGACCCAGTTCACAGTCTGAGTGTCCCAGCAGACACCTGGAGCTATTTATCTTTCCATCCAAACATGAAGCAAAGACCCAAACAAAGCGGGGTGGGGTGGAAAGATCCTTTTTTTTTCGGTTGCCAAAGGAGGAGAATTAACAGGAAGAGCTGAGTTTTGTGGCACATTGTATCTCTGTTCTTCACATCTGCAGAAATTCAGGTTATTCTCAGCTGTAGCCACTACATGTGAACTACAGCAAACATCTAAGAGAATGGAAACTAAACTGCAGGAAAAGGCTTTCAGAGAAATATTGGCAGCAATATCAAGACAGGTGATACTTAAAATAATCTTTTCACTAGAAGTTAAACTGAGAAGCATTGCAGTGGTACAGCACAGTCCTTTTTTTTTTTTTTTTGAAAGATAACATCAAAATGATAGTAAATTCTATTGTTCCAGTATGAAAACCACAAGAGAACTCCGGGCAGGGAAGAAGAGTTGGTTCTGCAGTCAGGAATACTTTGATACATCGACAATTTTTCTCTTTTTTCCTCTTTGCAAAGTGCCTTTACACTTTTGAAGATTTAAGTAAAACAATTCCAGAGACATAAAGCAACAACTGAGCAAGAAAAACTACACATTTGGGAGCCCTTCCACAACTGTCTAACATCTCCATGGGTTGGTATCACCCTTTAAAATCCCTGCTTATCCCAGGAAAAAAAAATAAATAAACATCTACAGAGAAGTAAGAAATACAGGCAGAAAAATGCAACAAGAAAAATTCATTGTTAGGAGTTACCAAACTTCAATGAAGGAGACATTTTTTTTTTCTTTTCCATCATGTTGACTTCCATAGGAATACAATTTGGAAACTTTTAAATTTTTTTACATGAATAGATTCACTGTCTAGATGTAAATAAGGGTTAAGAGTCTCAGGAACATTTTTTCTGATATTATTTATAAATATTATAAAGTTTTCTTTTTGTGTATTTTTGATAATTTAAAAAGTTTTTAAAGTTTTTAAAGTTTTAAAAGTTTTTTAAGTTGAAAGCATTCCAATGTCTTTGGTTGAATGCAAATAAATTATTATGGCACTTCAGTTGATTCTACACATATAAATACCACCAAATTCTAAAATCAATTAAAAAATTAAAGTTACCTTGTGTTTCTTTTCACTTTCAGGAATATTTTGAGAGTGCTCTTTTACAAGATTCTCCTAAAAAAAGAGTTATAGGATAGGAAGTGAATATTTATTTGAATTTAGTTGTTACAATTCTTCTTGGTGTAATTAGTAAAAACAGTTTATAATTATAGATTGTTACAAAATTCACACAAATAAATGACCAGATTTAGTACAACTGCAGCATTTAAAATTATTGGGTTTTTATTCAGTTTCATTTCTTATACATTTCTTTTAAAACTTCTCACCCACACTGCTAAGTCACTAAAAAACTCCACCTTTTCTTCCATTTCTGCTCTCAGTTGTTCTTTGAGGGAGGACAGTTCACTCTTCAAACACGACAGCTCGTTCGCCTAAAAACAGGTGTTTAATAGTTCAATAATTCATATTTAAATTATAGATTTATAATTGATGTATTTATTTTTATATATAAATAAATAATATACAAAAATAAAATATATATAATAAATATTAAATATAGATTTTTAAATACAATATGTATTTTAAAAATACATATTTAGATATAATATATATTAATTTATTTTTAATATATTAAAGATATATAATTATTTATTACATATAAATAACATATAATAAATATATAATAATATATTTTAATATAATATTTGTATATAGTTATATATTTTATATATTGTATATTATTTATAATTTTTATATAATTATTTATTAATTATCTCTCAATTAGCAACCAATTTATAATACTTAAACAATAATTCATAATTAAAAGGATGAGGTTAACTGTGCACAACCTGGTAAAAAGGAAACAGTCCAAAGTGAGACAGTAATATTTAAAATATAGATATATAATTTATATATTTACTTTTATACATATATTTATATATTTATAAATATAAACAAACAAACAAATAAATAAAAAATATTTAAATATATAATATATATTTAATATATATTTTTATAAAATATATATTAAAATATATATTAATAAAATATGTATTAAAATATGTATTAATAAAACATATATTAAAATATATATTTTTATATATTATAAAAGATATATTTAAACAAATATATATTTATTTATATATAGATTATTTATGTATAATTATTTATTCTATATAAACAATATATAATAAATATATATTAATATATTTAGATATATAATAATATATTTATATTTATTATTAAATATATTATTTATATATAATTATTTATTATTTATTAATTATCTCTCAATTAGCATACAATTTATAATATTTAAACAATAATTCATAGTTTAAAGGATAGGGTTAATTGTGTACAACCTGGAAAAAAGAAAACAGTCCCAAGTGAGACTATCATATTGAAATTATAGATTTGTAATTTATATATTTATAAATATATATAAATAAATTATATATATAAAAATATATAATATATATATTTAAAATATATATATTTAAATAAAATGTATATTTAAAAGATATATATTTAAATATATACTGTATATAAATATATAATATATATTTAAATATATAATACTTTTTGATTTTTTATTTATTTATAATTATTTATTACTTATTTATTATCTCTCAATTAGCAACCAATTTATAATATTTACACAATAATTCATAATTAAAAGGATGGGGCTATCTGTGCAAACCTTGAAAAAAGAAAACGGTCCCAAGTGACACAGTCATTAATAGGGATACTCATTACAAACAAAAGATAATTCCACTTGTTTTTCAACCCCAGACTTGAAGCTTTGCTTCAGCTTGTTTAAAAAATACTGAAATAATATAAGAAACAGAAATGTTCAAAGTAAGACCTTAGAACACTCGGGAGAACATTATCCTCATGTCAGCTCATGAGCTCTTCAATCTTTCTACCCCCTCCTCTGCTCAACTCTAGCAGAGAAAAACGAATAGATAAATGGTTTTTTTCATGCATGGCTGGCTCTTAGCCAGTTGTCTTGGGTTTTGGAACCAAAAAAGTGTGTTCTATTTCATCTGCTGAAAGCAGGTGGGGAGATGTTCCTCTTTATCTCCTGTAACTCTGGAGGGAGCAGGGCGGGTGCCTTCTGATAACGGGGCAGCTGATAAAACCAGGTGCAGCAGAGTTTCTTATCTCTCTCACCACCCATCCTCCCTCCAAGGGGATATTTTCTGCTAATGGGCCATTAAGGATTATCTTCTGTTAATGGGCCATTAAGGGTTATCTCCTGCTAATGGGTCATTAAGGGTTATCTTCTGTTAATGGGCCATTAATTATTATCTCCTGCTCATAGGTCATTAAGGGTTACCTTCTGCTAATGACTCATTAAGGATTTTCTCCTCTAATGGGCCATTAAGGGTTATCTTCTGCTCATGGGTCATTAAGGGTTATCTCCTCCTAATGGGTCATTAATTATCTTCTGCTAATGGGCCATTAAGGGCATGATATATTCCATTGTGAGATGCTCCACCCAGTGGGAGGAGCCAACCATTCCTACCTGGATAAAAACTGAGACTCAGGAGCATCAGGAATCTGGTTCCACCGGATTCCTGGAGGAAGATCAGACTCATCTCACCATCACTAGACCCTTCTCACCATCACTGGACCGTTCTCTCTCAGGATCATCTCTGCTCCAACAGAAGCACATCTGCCACTCCAAAAGGACTCACTGTGGACTGCTTCAAACACCCTGACCCACAGGGTGTCAGGTTGTATTATTGCATTTATTATATTTTACTTTTTTCTCTCTTCTCCTATTAAATTATATCTCTGACTGGGAGTCTCACTGGTTTTGCTTTCAAACCAGCACACCAGGATAAAACTCCTACGCAAGGATGTCAGCCCCTTCACTGAACTACTTCCCATTGGAAAGTGCTCCTTACCAGTGCTCTTTCTGCTGAGATCTGCTTTTGCTGTTTGATTTTATACGCTTTTAACTCGGCATCTTTTTCTTCAACCATTTTATCGTATTCGTTCTGCGTTAAAAAAAAACCCAAACCAACAACAAACTCAGAACATGTGACTAAATGTTGCAGTTATCCAGTCTTAAAACATAATTTTTTTCAAACCAGAAGATTCAGAAAGCACCATGAACAAACACTGATGTTTCTACAGAAACAGTAAACCAGAAAATGCTTGATGCAGAATTATTTTGTGGACTGGCAGAGAGTGCTTTATTTCTATGTGTTCAGCACCTAAGAGGCAGCTGGGCTGTTTTTATTAATTGATCTGCTGAAAATAATGCAAAAGAGAGGAATAGAAAGGTAAATTAAAATGTGTCAAGCTAAACTGCTGAAGTCACTGAGTAATCAAAGAGAAACAGGTCAAATACTGAAAAATGCTGCATTCAGATGGTATCAGAGGAAGCCTGAATGAAAAAAAAAAAAAATCCTAGAAGTTTGGATAAATGGAATTTATCTGCCCATAGGCATATTTTCAAGATCTTCAAATTAATTTGGTTTTAGATGAAAATTCAAGTGTCTGTTCAGCTTCTGTTTCCCAGATTCAGGCTTTTTTCGGTGTTTTATTAACAGATAATCACACATTGCAAACCCCAGCAACCAGTAAAATCTCTTCTCACCTTGTGCTTTTCCATGAGTGCCACCATTTCAGTGATCTTGTGCTGACATCTGATATCGGCTTCTCTCTGGATCATTGTTGCTTCATCATAAAGCAACCTCATCTTTTCTACCTGTTAGCAACAGATTGCATTTCATTCATAAACATAACAATCTATATATATTTATATATAAATATAATATAAATATACATATAAATATATAAATATATAACTAGAAATATATAAAAATATAATATATAAAAATACATATAATATATAAAAATATATAATGTATAATATATAATATATAATTATATATTATTATTTAATTATATAAATATATATAATGTATAGTTAGATTTTTTATATGATATATAAATATAAAAATATATCTTTTTAATATATACATTTTTTAAAATCTTATTTTAATTTATTCTTCCCCCTGTATCATTGTTGCTTCATCATAAAGCAACCTCATCTTATCCACCTGTTGGTAACAGAGCGCATTTCATTCATAAATGTAATAATCTATATATTTATATATATAAAAATATTATATCTATATAAATAGTATATATATAAAATATATAATAATTATATATTTTATATTATTATAATATATAATTACATATTATTATAATATATATAATATCTTTTTATATTATTATAATATATAATTATATATAATGATATATAACATATATAATTATCCCTAATTATATATTATTATTTAATTATATAATAATATATAATATAAATAACTACAAATAAATATTATATATAATACTTATTTTATATATAGTATATAAATATTATATATATATATATTTTAAATATTTATATTTTAAAATCTTATTTGAATTTTTTCTTCCCCCTGTGGGTGCAAAATATGCAGTCCCCTGTTGGACTTCATTTGCTTTTTAAGATCCTTTTCAAATCTGACATCTGTTATGCAGATTGTTAAAATGGGCAAGATAAAATACTAACATGGGAGAAGTTATAATTTAGCTGGCTTTATAGCAAGGGTAGAATGTCTTTGAATTATATCCTGAAAGAAAGAATTTTTAATTGGGTTTTTATTTTCAAAGACATATTCAACTTTTGAATTTGTCTTTGCTCTCAGGCAAACACCACAAGTTATATTTCTGTTGATAAGACTGAAATGTAGGAGCAAGAACTCTGGCCAATAAAGCTTAAAAAAACCCATTTTAAATAATAAAAAAAATTAAATTGCAGTAAAAATTAGCACCTCTCACCTCCTCATGAAGTTTATTTTCATTCACCTTTCTTGTTTCTATGTCCTTTTGATAGGTGTCAACTGCTTCCTTATGTTGCTTGCTCATATTTTCCATCCCTAATTGCAATTTATTCACCTTTTGAAAGTGCAGAATTGCTGCTGTTATTTGTTTAGGAATAAATATGATAATGATTTTTTTTCACCTCATATTTTTGAGCAGAAACACACTGTTACTTTTCAGGTATATGATTAAAGTTTTATCTATTTAAAAATTCAGGGTTTTTTAAATAAAGAATTGAACTTTCGCCTGAAGTGGGTTAGAAAATACTCAAAGAAACAATGGCAACAGCACAATGAGGAATTCAATGCTGTGAATTTCCTCAGAAAAAAACAAAATACAGATGGATATTTTATTCCCTCTCTTGTAAATCTAGATAAGGTTTTGTGGTATATTTTCCTGCCAGCTGTGCATTTTTGATTCCAGTTTTTCCTTTTAAGCTTCTTCTACGAATATCCTTACTTCTTTCTTCAAGTGCAGTACCCAAAGCTGGACACAATATTCCCATCAGAGGGGCTGTGACTGCAAAATACATTTAAAGAAGAGCCTAAAGAGAATAATACATGGATGACCTTTAAATGTTTGTTACAATGGGGTTACTGAAACCTGTTTAGTCCACTGTCTTGGGTTATGGAACCAAAAATGTGTATTCTATTTCATCTGCTGAAAGCAGTTGGGGAGATGTTCTTCATTTCTTGTAACTCTGGGTGGAGGGGGGTGGGTGCCTTCTGATAATGGGCCAACTGTTCAAACCAGGTGGGGCAGTGTTCCTTATCTCTTTCACCACCCATCCTCCCTCCAGGGGAATATTTTCTGCTAATGGGCCATTAGGACACCCCTAAAAGCACACATCCCCAAAGCAGAACATCCACATTCCATCATCCCATTGTGAGATGCTCCACCCAGTGGGAGGAGCCAACCATTCCTGCCTGGATAAAAACTGATATTTAGGAACAGAAGGTATCTAGTTTCACCCGATTCCCAGAGGAAGACCAGACCCTCCTCACCATCACTGGACACCTTCTCACCATCACTGGACCCTTTTCTACAGGATCATCTCTGCTCCAACAGAACCACATCTGACACTCCAGGAGGACTTACTTCTGGACTGCTTCCAACACCCTGACCAACAGGGTGTCAGGTTGTAGCTCTGACCCTGTCAGGGTTTCCCAGGATTGCTGTTTGTTTGTTTGCTTGTTTAGTTAGTTTTGTTTTCTTCTACATTTTTATTGTTAACATTCCTAGTAAGGAACTGTTATTCCTATTCCCAAATCTTTGCCTGAAAGCCCTTAATTGCTAAATTATAAATTGGAGGGGGTGAGGGGTTTAAATTCTCTATTCTAAGGGAAACTCCAGCTTTCCCTGGCAGACACCCGTCTTTCCAAACCAAGACAGATTTTGGTGCCCAACATGGGCCACCAACAAAAGGAAAAAAAAAAGAAGAAAGGAACTGATTAGAAACAATTAATCCATCTCTTTTACATATCCAGTGATGAAAAATGGAAGCATCCTCTAAAAACTATGAGTTCATTCCTGCAAAATCCAAAAACCATTTCAGAATGTATTTAACAAGTGTTACCATGGTTACACTGGGACTTAAATCACCTCATCTTCTACATGATGTTATTTAAACCTACCTTCCCCTCATACAGACTGGCTTTCTTGCTTTCTGCAGTGATTTTCTTTTTCAGCACCTTATTCTGTTGAAATGAAACAAAACAAGCACTGCACTTTAATAAGTGAATAGAATTATTTGATGGTTTAACTGAGGCAGAAATGTCAGAATCTTCAAAATTTCAGCTTTCATCAAGCAAATAACTCTCCATTGTTATTTTTATTGTTTATTATTATTATTATTATCATTATTATTATTTCCAAAACAATTCTCCAAACAAAACAATACTCAGCTAATTACTGCGATAACACTGTTTCTTCATGACTTTTAAGAAAGGTTCCTCCTGAGCAACAACAGGGAGTAACAAATGAGGTGCAGAATGGGAATTAAAACTAAGATGCTGCTGACAGAAGGTGTGAAGATGTCTTGACAGAAAAAAGTGATTTATCTATTTTTACAGTGAAGTTACTACAGTTTGTGCTAATGCAGAATTATTTTCTACTAGTGGTGACTGAGATAGGTCCTTATTGCAAGTGCATAATTAATACTATGTAATAAATGAAAAAGTATTAGTTTATTAAAGATATTATTTTTGGAATTGCTTTTTTTTTCAAATTAAGGCTAATATAACAAATCCAGTGATTCCAAAGATGACTTCTTAATTTGCTCACAGTTAGGGTAAGAGAGAAAAAATTTTAAAATGACAGAGACGCATCTAAATATATAGAGCAGACAAAAAATGGCTGGAAAGCCATTCCAAAATACGATGTGTTTATGTATTTGCAACTTTAAAAATCTCTACACACCTCCTGCTGCAACTCTTCAATGCATTTGGTTTTATTTTCCACCTGTTTCTTTAAATCATTCACCTGAAAGAGATATTTCAGACATTAATTAGTAAATCCTAAAAATTACTCCCTGTGTCGGCAATTCCTGTCAACGTTCTCAAACATCCACTTGTACCAGGTCTGGTTTATTCCAGTGGGGCTGAAACACAAGCCGATGTGTTAGAATGATTGGAGTTTGTTAATTAATGGCAGTGAACCAGTTCCTTAGTGGTTATAGAGTTAAAAAAATAGAAAAAAAACCAAAGCCAAAACAGAACAGTATCTTTAAAATTTTAAAAATAGACTTGTATGAAGTTCCCTACAGTTCCTGAAAAAAAATTTCCCAATTATTTTCTAGATTTTTTATTAATTTTCCCAGTTGTTTCCTAGAATCTTCAATTGCTTTTTCTTTCTTGAAATTTCATTTTTCAATACTCTTAACCTGGAGTTACAGTTGTAAATCTTTGACTTTTACAATGAAATTTTGAAATCCATTCTAATGCTAAAAACCCCCAGGTTGCTTTCAAACTACAGAAAGAAAGTAAAAATATTTGAATTTAGTTATTTAAGCTAAAACTTACATTACACATAAAAAGCTGATCTAGAGCCCATCCATCACTCAGTGGGGATATGAAAAAAAACCAGAAAAAACAGGTTTTCTGCTTGCCTGAAATAAACCAAATCTTTAATATTAAGCAAGCAAAGAATAAATATTTTACATTTTATGTAACATTATTTTCATGAGGTGTGACGTGACCTACGTTTTCCTCTCTTTCATCCAGTTTGCTTTTCATCTCTTCACCTGCCTTTGCCATTTGCTCCTTCAAAGACTCCAGCTCATTTCTAAGGGCCAAATGAACAAGCATTAGGAAATATTTACTCATTACCTTTAACTTCTTAAATAACCCCTATTTTATTTCCTAAAAAGAGCTGCTAATGTTGATGGGAAGCTCATAAGCCGCCCAGTGAAAATGTTCTTAAAATGAAGCAACATGCCTAAAATATATATATACTAATAAAATATATATTTTATATAAGTAAGTCAATATGTGAACTGTCTGTACTGTTTTTTAAAAAGGAGAAGATGTTCCTCCTAAGGAAAACCTTTACAATACATTAAAATACATCCTAACCTGGAACATTTTTAATGCAGCTGTGAAACATGGGTGGTTGCCTGTCTATTGAACTGATGGTCCAGAGACATCTGCAGAGGGCAACACTTATAAATTAATATTTACTCATTACCTTTAACTTCTTTTCAGTACTGCTAATAAAATCATATTTTATTTCCTAAAAAGAGCTGCTAATGTTGATGGGAAGCTCATAAGCCGCCCAGTGAAAATGTTCTTAAAATGAAGCAACATGCCTGGTAAGTCAATATGTGAACTATCTGTATTTTTTTTTAAATAGGAGATATTCCACCTAACTTAAGGAAAACCTTTAAAATACATTAAAATACTCCTAACCTGGAATATTTTAATGCAGCTATGAAACATGGGAGGTTGCCTGTCTATTGAATAACAAACCCCTATTTTATTTTCTAAAAAGAGCTGCTAATGTTGATGGGAAGTTCATAAGCTGTACAGTGAAAATGTTCTTATGTGTTTCTAATCCAAGAAAATTGCTACTTGGACAACCGCAATACTGAATAGTTTATGTTTAGCTATAAAATCTACAAAAACATTAATTAAAAAATCCCAGAAAGGAGCATATGAACACAACTATTGGAGTCTATTTCTCTTAACAATATCAGATATTAATATTTGTTTCTACTTGCCTCAGATGGCCATTTGCCTCTTCTAGGTTTTCAACTAACTGCTTTGCATTTTCTTCTTTTTTCTCGCTACCCTAAATTAAAGACCCGTGTCAGCAAAGAACTAAAATTCAAAAATTCAAACACATCCAAAGCATACTGTGCTTTGCGGTTATTCACAAGTGTAAATACACTTCCATTTCAATTCAAATACAAAAAATAGTTCAGGTACTCTAGAGAACCATGTCATGTTGCAGCTTATAATCTGATTTGTAAAACTGAGTAATTTGTAAATTGAGTAATTTGTAAAATTGAGTATTGCCCTTTAAAAAAGCTGGAAATTTCCAACTTGCCTCTTGTTTTTCTTTCAGTTTCTTGAGTTCTGCAGCCACATCATTTTTCTCTTGTGCTATTTGTTCTTTCTCTACTGAAAGCTTATTGAGACACGCTCTTAGTTGTTCATTCTTTAACCTAATTTAAAACAAATGGCCAAGAGGAATAAGGTGCATTTTAAAATATCCTTTTAAATTAAATTTACCCATTATCAAGTGCTACTCCAGGCTGAAAAAAGTCCAGGCATTTATCTACAAATATAAGCTTTGCAGCAAAGTCATATAAGTGACATAAAAGTGATATAAAAAGGTGACAGGAGAAGGAAAGAAAACCAGGGTCAGCTTTTATATAAATATAATTACTTAATATGTGAAATATAATAAATTAATATGTGAAGATGATGTAGTTCAAAGCAGAATTAATCATGAATTCAGACATTTTCTCTTCTTGTTAACTAAGAATGATTGGAGTTTTAGCCAAGATATAGTTAATTAATAGCAGTGAATCAGTTCCTTAGTGGTTATAGAGTTAAGAAAGAAAAAAAAACAAAAACCAAAAACAAAAGAGTATCTTTACAATTTTAAAAATAGACTTGTATGAAGTTCCCTACAGTTCCTGAAAAAAAAATTCCCAATTATTTTCTAGAATTTTTATTAATTTTCCCAGTTATTTCTAGAATTTTCAATTGCTTTTAATTTCTTGAAATTTCATTTTTCAATACTCTTAACCTGGAATTACAACTGTAAATCTTTGACTTTTACAATGAAATTTTGAAATCCATTCTAGTGCTAAAAATCCCCAGGTTGCTTTCAAAGTACAGAAAGAAAGTAAAAATATTTGAATTTATTTAAGCTAAAACTCACATTACATATAAAAAGCTAATCCAGAACCCATCACTCAGTGATGTGTAGTTATATATTCCATAGAATGCATACAAATAGAGAAAATGTAATTTACAAATCCAAGTATATGATTAATGTCATACTGTGTGGTGCAAAACTTTCATTAGAAAACAATCACAGTTCATTCCACTGTGCATTAAAATAACTTCTATATAACACCAAAAAAAAATTAATAACTATATTTTCAAAATGGTCATACGCCTCTTGTTCAAGATCTGTTTTCAGAGCCAAGAGCTGCTTTAAATAATCTTGTTCCTTTTCAGTTGTACTGGTCAGCTGTGCTTTCAAATCATGGATTTGTTTCTGCAAAAGGAGAAGGAAGAGTTTTGAGTACACAAGTGTAAACTACAGCTCATGGGGGTTATCAGACATGCACTAACAGAACAAAGCTGTCAGAAGAACCAAACAACATCCATGGCATGGATTATCCAGACTGGATCTTTAATTACCTCGTTTAATCACCTAGTCTGCAAAACTAGTGAAATCAGTCCTTGGACATCATTTGAAATAAAGACTTTTACTTTATTTTCATTATGATTTTACTTTATTCATCTAAATAAAAAGGGCTTCATACGCTTTTGTTTTATTCATCAAAATAAAAAGGACTAAATAAATCAGAGAATTCTAGTTCTATACAATATATTAGAAAGGCAATCAGCAGGGCTGTGTCTTCATCCTCAGTTCAGGGTGGGACACTGCTCTGTGTGCTGTTTCTTATGTGCTTGTACCCAAGTTCTGATGTGTAACTTCAATATTTATAAAAACGTGTTACCATTGCCCCACTTCAGACCTCTCTTGGCTTGGAGAGCATTTTCATTTCTCTCTCCAAATTTTTCCTCTCCCTGCAAATTTTTTCTGCAGTAGCCTCAAGGTCCTTCTGCAGTAAAAAGCCTCCAATTTGCCCATTTTAGAAAATGAGTGAAACTCAGTTCAGAACACTCAATGCACAGACATGGTAAAATGCACACCTGATTTCACACTACCTTAACTTCAGTTTAGACTTGTAAATATAAAATCATAATGAAAAGAAACCTCTGTGAAGAGCAGAATTCATATAGCTTAGACTTCTGTGACAGAAGTCTAAGAAAGGCTCAGAAAATGGGCCTGTGCCGCAGTACAGGAGGGTTCACAGAGGCCAGAGCTAATTACCTTCCTATAAGTAAGAAAAAAAAAAAGGGAAAACTTTATATCCAGAGGGAGGTGGCATTCGAATGGGCATCAACCAAGAAGGAAATAAGCAAAAACCTTGATGAGGAAAACCAAAACATGGGAGACAAGAAAAACCAAAAACATAGCAGACAGGAAAAAATCAAAACACAGGAGGACAAGATAAACAGTGGCAATGAAGAAGCTCTTCAAAGAAAACACTGAAATTGTGTGTGAGAAAGTTCAGTAGAAATGTTCAGGTAGATGAGATGGTGTTTATTGATGATATTTAAGATACTTACAAAGCAAGAGGAATTTCACATGAAGAGCAAATGCCATGAGATGAATAAAATGAACATTTACCAGAGTTTCTGACAGCTCTTCAAGTTGCACTTCTTTGTCACATTTCACTTTGGTCATCTCATCTACATTAAATGTAAAATTAATGGAACAGAAATGAAACAACTTTTCATATTTACCAGGCAGTATAAAATATTTACCCTTTTGCAATACCCAGTTCTCAGAACTTGTTGGATTAAGTTCAGAAAAGCTGTAAAGCTGATTTGTGGCTTAATCTAAACGTAGACTTAAAAAAAAAAAAAAGATTAAGAAGGACATTAGCAAATCTATATCTGAGGAGGAACTAATTATTTATCTTAAATAAAATTCAGAGCCTATTATGTTTTCCCTAATTATGGCTTCAAATAAACTATGGGTTGTAAGACCAGAGGATTCTCCAAGTATTGATGCATCTGCAAAAAAGTCTGAAGTGCTGAAGGTATCACATGGAAATGCTGAAAAAGGAAACCAGTTTTTCTTTTTCTTTTTTTTTTTCCTTTTTCCTTTTCCTTTTCCTATTTTTAAAAACAGGATATTTGCTACAAAAAAAAAGCTGCTAAAAATGGAAAATTCCATACATTTATAGAATTTAACAAGGACCAATGGTACTAACTTCCAGATGTTTTCTACATGCACATTATTCACAATTCTGTTGGGTTTTTTTTGCAAATGCTCAACACCAAGGACATGTTTGGTGTGGAATTCTCACTTTTGAACATTTCTCTACAGATGCCCTCAGTGTAGACAAAGACCTCCAATTACCTTTCTCATCAGTCAGATGAAATCTAGGGCCAGCAGAAAATATTTTTATGACTGCCTAGCTCTTTTTTTTGCCTTTTCACAAGCCTTACCCAGTTCAGCAGATTTAGTTTGGAGCTCCAAGGTAAGCAGCTTTGACTCTTCTTCACATTTCTTTAATCTAAGAAAATGGTGATTTTAAAAGCCCAAATGTTTAGTTCAAAGCACTGCATTTGAAACTTCAAGGACAATAAGACAAGTCTTACCACTTTAAGAACATTGACCTTTCAACAAGATATATCTGCCTGCAACACATAACAAATTTAACTTTTACAGCTGCAGAAGAGCAGACATAAAAGTCTACTTACAAACAAATATATATACAGAATATATACTTACAAATATATATATACAGAACAAACCTATACTTACAGAAATCTGTATTTCTTAAAGGCAAAATAATGGAAGTTGGAGGGGGCAAAAATTTACTTTTTATAGACCAGTATCGACAATCACAAATGAAAAAATAATCTACATTAAATTACAGAATCACAGAATCACAGAATTTTCCAGGTTGGAAGAGACCTTCAAGATCATCGAGTCCAACCCATACTATAACACCTCAACTAGACCATGGCACCAAGTGCCATATCCAGTCTCTTCTTAAACACATCCAGGGATGGTGACTCCACCACCTCCCCGGGCAGGCCATTCCAATACTTTATCACTCTTTCTGTGAAAAACTTTTTCCTAATATCCAACCTATACTTCCCTTGACGCAGCTTAAAACTGTGTCCTCTTGTTCTGTCAGTTGTTTCAACCACTGTGTCAAAAAACCTGCAAATTTCAGTTTCACTTCTAATTGTTCTTGACGAATTCAAACTCTTTAATTTACCTATTTTGCTCATTTTGCAGCAAGCTTTTCAAATTGGCAGTAGAAGCCTCAAACTCCTCTGTCAGGGCTGCAAGCAAAGCCTTGGTTTTTTTACATTCTTCCTCCTGTGCTTCCTTCTCTCCAGTGAGCTGAGTCAATGTTTTCACTGTAGCTTGGAACTCAGTTTCTAAGTTCTTTTGAGTGACCTTCAAAACACGATAGAATTTCTAAATATCATGTTTTTGCAACTCACAGCTGCAGCTGTTTTGTATCTAAAGTATCCATAATTATTTATACTCATAATTATTTAAATACTCATCTGGTCTATTTATACTGTGAAACTGTAAGCAAGATGTACCTCTGCCTTTTGCAGTGAAATTTTGGCCTCTTCCAGCTCTGCCTGCAAACGTTCCTGACTGACCTGGGATTCCTTTAACATTTCTTCTTCGTGTACTCAAGCAAAAAAAAAAAAAAGTATATTTTTAAAAATAGGAGATTTGCTACAAAAAAAGCTGCTAAAAATGGCAAATTACACACATTGATAGAATTTAACAAAGACCAGTGGTACTGACAGCACATACTAGAAATGCTTGGAATGCAGATGGCTTAAAAATATTGAAAATCAAGTTCAGTTTCTGTTCCAGACAAAAATAAAGCCTTCAAGGCCCCAAAATTCTGCTGCCAACCAGCAGCAGAATAAAACTTATCATGACCCTGTTTCCTGTGCTTCTATAAACAATTGCATTTAAACACAGCAGGCAGAACTCTTACATTTTGCTTCTAGTAAGTCAGCAATCTTATTTCGTGATGTCTGCAGCTGAGCCTTGATGTCTTTTATTACACCATCTTTTTCATCCTTCTGGATGGTAAGAGCTGAAATCTAGCAAAAATTAAAGAAATATCATAAATAAGAGCTGAAATCTAGCAAAATTAAAGAAATATCATGATGAAGTTTGGAAAAGGGACAGATGCTCATTTTCATTTGTACCCCAGGTATGATAAGCAGACATACTGATGGTTGTTGTTGTTGTTGTTGTTGTTGTTGATTTTAGCCAAATATTGATCAAGTCACATTAAATAAAAAAAAGTTTTCCAGTTCAAAATCAAACCATGAATTCCAGTAGACTCAAGGTACTGAAGCATCACTAAACTTAGCAGAATTTGATTTAAATGCAGCTTCAGCTATTATTTTTGGGGTTTTTTTATTAATAACCAGAAACACTTCTTGGCTCTTGCACTGCCCCTTTAGTTATTTTATTTAGTTTATTTATTTAGTTAAATAAAGCTGTATATATCAGATGGCAAAACTGAGCAAACCTGCTTTTCCTTCTGACTGACTTCCAGTTTGCATTCTTTTTCAAACTTGTCCACTTTTTCTGCTTCTTCTTTCACTTTCAAGACACAGTAATTAATATCCATAGTTAGCATTCTATCTGAAACACACTCCAAGTTCAACACAACTTCCAGTTTAAGATTGCTTGTAATTTTATAGCTTTACAATTTGTTTCCAAGAGTGATTGTTGAGGGAATGTTTGATTTTATAACCAAAATATCTTTTTTTTGCCAGCTTTCCACAGAATTAGTCCATGACTAATGTTTGTTACAAGAAACTAACAGAAAAGAGCATGTGAGAATGAAACAGGAACATGGTAGCTTATACATAGAGAGAGAGTATTTAGCTAAAGATTCTGCAGCTATTAGTGCATTATTATTTAAATAAACTAATTACATGAAATAAGTATTGATCTCTAGACTGTACTTCACAGATAACTTTGAAAAATAAGGTTCCAAATTTGGCCCAGGGGAACAACAACAGGAGGGGCCAGGCAGTGAATACAGGCAGGGTATTAAAGGAATAAAAATCAATAAAAATTAATATTAATAAAAATTAATAAAAAGAGGGTCCCAGTGTCTCAGTGTGACCTGCTCACCATTCCAGCACTTCACATCTGTCTGCCCTGGCACTGCACGTGTGATTAAAGTTCTGAAGTTATAATTGTTGAGCCAGGAGCACAAACACAATAAACAGAATTCTCACGTTTGAAGCTCATTTCCAATCTGTCATTCTCCGTTTGCATGCGAAGCTCTTCAAATGCCACTGTCATTCTCTAAAAAACAAAACTTAATATTTGATATTTGATTTAATATTGGAAGCCCTGGAGGTTGCCAACCTCAGCCATTCAGAGGAATCACCAAGTAGGTGAAACAGGGCCCAAAAAGATGTTCTGGCATGGACACAAACAGCATCTCAACATCAACATGGAACTCAGCTCAGCACATCCACACAACTCACATTCCTTTTATCAAGCTAGGTCACTCACTTCTATGTTGCTGTGCAGTTCCTCATACAGTTGTCTCATTTCTTCTTTTTCTTGTTCATCTATCAAAGCAAGAAGGCACAAGAATTTTTTTTCTTTGTCCAAGTCATTGTGCTTAACCAGCAGAATGGATTAAAAAAGGAATTATCAGCTCCTTTTCTTGTTAAATAATTCATTCCGAAGCACAGTGCCAAAAGTTAGAGAATCCAGGGAAATTTCATTGAAACATTAAGCAAGCTCAGCTTTTAAACTTCCTTCCCAATATAATTTTTTTCTGTGAAAAGTGCAATTCTGGATCAATTTATGCAACCATATTAACTATTATAGTGTTAGTGTTGTTGAATAATATTGTATCAAAAGTGTTAGCATTTGATAAACTGTAATGCAGGGCTTAGCACTGAACTTCTTCCTATCAGCAGATACCAATGACCACAGAACTGTCATTATAAAATTGCAACAACACTCCATGTCCATATTTTCGTTCTTTCCTTTCACTTTTCTAATTAATACTATTTTTCCCAAAGAAATCAATTAAGAAGAGAACAACTATCAGAAAAGAAGAGTACATCTATACACAAGTGTTTCTAAATTAGTCTAAAAAGAAACAGACACTTCCTAAGTATCCAAGATCAAGTCAGTAAAATTTTAATGACTACAATAACAATTTAAGTTGCACATAAAGTAAAATTACCCAATTTTAAAACATTTCCCATGTTTTAAAACCTCAAGAATTGAAAACTTCATTCAGTTATCCAACTGTCTTGGTTTGTTCAGTTTCATGAGAAGAATTCCAGTTCCTCATTCTACCTTGGGGTATAAAAAAGACCTTTTTTTCTCCACAAACTGCTGCAAACAGGAAAGGACAGCTCTGGAAATTCATTAAATTTGCTGGAATTTAGATTCTACTGCCTGAAAACAGGCATGGAGTGCCACTTTATATGTCTTAATATATTCACAGTATCTGGATGGGACAGAAAACCTTCACTGGGCTGACCAGGCTTCACTTCTAATTTCCTGAGCCACTGAAAATTCACTTCTGATTTTTAAGGGCCACATCCAGTCCATCTCAGCTGGAGAAAGTAGCTGGGACTGCAGGAGAACTCTTTTTTGTTTGTGAATTTCTGGAA